>BMAO01034434.1:0-25238 GCA_019973975.1 Trichonephila clavata | reverse complement strand
TACAAATGTTATTAATACTATTTAAATTTTGCAGTTTCAAAGGTAAGGGATATATGAAACTCAAATTTCCATAGATGTAACAAAATTTACAACCTAAATTATTTCTTTAATTAAAAATTAAGTGTGTTAATAATAACTTTAAAAAAATTCCTCTATCAATACCTTTATTTCAAAAATATTTTAAGGGCAGATCGACATTGTGAGTGAATTTCATTTCTTTTTATATATGTTACCGTTAAAGTGCATAATTCAGTTATTTCATAGAATAGCAATGTTTTTCATGAAATAACTAGACAAGACAGTTAAAGTATATAATCGATGAAAAATTTCATACATTACCTAGTTATTCCATGAAATAACTAGGTGTTCTATTAAATGACTAAACATAGACCATTCAAGTGAAAAATAAACAATTTCAAAGATATTTTAAAAATTAATTCATCATAAAAAGCTAAAAACTCCCGAAAAATACATTTTGTTTCTTTTGCGGATTTGTAATTGATAAATAATAAGGAAAAGTAAATGATAATTATTTTATATATGTATATATATATATATATATATTGCTCATATTGCTAACATTAATTAAACAGAAAAGGGAAGAAAAGAATATGCTACAAAAACATATTATATTTAAATATTATCAACTAAAATACATGCTGAGAAGAAAAACTGTTGCTTCATACAAACATCGTGTAAACTTTTTAAAACAAAAAAGTAAGAGATTATAAATTAAAATTTTATGAGATGCCTTTTTTTACCTTTTCATTATTTATTAGAGCAAGGATTGATGACACTTTGGATTGCACTGCTTATTGTTTTTGAAACAAGCCCCCTTTTTATTATTACACATTATTTTTACACGAGTATTTTTTAAATCCTTGTCCAGTACCGCAATTTTGAGCTGTTGCAACAGATCGAAGCATAGCGTCAATATTTGAAACTTCTTCAATGGAAATTAATTCTCGCTGGTCATATACTGAACTGATATCCAGAGTACAATGTTTTATTCGGCCATCTCAAGTTCCTAATGGGAAAAATCCTTTCCAAAGCAACTAGAACCGGTCCAAAGAACTTTCGAGTGCCATATTTCATACTTTAATGATCAAATAACCGTTATTCTATAGAATACCTAGTTAAACCGTAGAATTGAATAATTTTATATAAACTTTAACTGACTTCTCTAGCTATTTCATGAAATGCCTAGTTATTCTTTGAAATAACGGATTTCACATTTTAACGGTAACCTATATATGCGAAGTATTTAGAATCAGAAACTGATTCTAAAGATTAATATTTAAGAATAATTAATGGCAAATGTGTGAAGCGTTTCGTATATATAATTCACACAGTTTTTACTTTAGAGCAAACATTCAATACCATTAACAGTGGCAGGGTTCAAGAGGGTCCAAAGCCTGGCTAGCGCCAAGTTCGTACCCTTTTTAAGATACGGCTTGAGGATCAACACCTGACTTTGCAGGGGGTCCTAATATTCTCCGTTACGCCATTGACCATAAAGATTCAGAACTGTACTTTCTCGGCTTATAATTTAACAAATGTTTGTTTCCCTTTTTTGAAAAATTATTGCTTAAATTTACCCAATAATTTGTTATTATATACCTTTACAAAGACTGGCACATAGACAGATAGAATTTTCAACTTGTTTCATTTTCCTGCGATCGAAAATAAACCAAAATTAAATTTTTTTGCTAATATTTTGATACTATCCTCACGTGTGTGTTAATTGCTAAGCTACAAAAAGCAAACAATTATCATTGTTATATCTCATGGTTTAATCATGTGATGGAAAGCAGACATTGTCTCTTCTAAGGCCAACCACAAAAGTCAACAGTTATTAGCCATTTATTCTATTACCAAGCAGTTAATTTTCTTATTTATTTCAACAGAGAAACAATAAGCAATGCTTAGAATGACATGTTCGATCTAAGATCACGAAAAAGATCATTACGATATCTTAATACCCACCATATTCTTTTCTGTGGTAAAATTGACTATGGAACCTAAAAGTCATATTTCTGGCGTAGAAAAAACGGACAGAAACCACAATCAATAGATTTTGTTCAGTTCTGGATCTTAACTATATGAAAAAGCACAATGTTGGTTTTAAGAAAATGATCCTACTTTTGTTTTTGTATCTCTGCCAAGGATTAAGTGCTGAAGAAAGAATTTAGAAAATGAAGATGAACTTCATCCATTTTTTTTCCTTGCTGCGGCATCATCCGAATGGGTTTTTCTTTTTCTTCACGAAAGCGATTTATTTAGGCGGCTTGGGCAAGAAAAGCCCAAAGGAATCCCAAAAGATGTTTATGAAGATTGTCACCTCTTTGGAGGAAGTTAGTGTAAAGTTGATACAAAAGAGAACAAGGTGTCGAGTTTTCCATTCTCTATCTTTTAAAAGAAAGTATAAAAAAGCATAAGGTTTCAGATTTTATAAGAAAATTCGATATATTATTATTTTACTATGTTATGGATGATTTGAAATACAGTAACACTTCGACTTGCCATACTAAAACTTACGCGAATCCCTTAGTTACGCGATTTTCAAATCTCGACAATTCGCCTTTTGCTTGAGTGTTACGCGATTCGATTCATTAGTTCGTGTTGCCTGTTTAGCTGAAAAATAATGAAAACGGTAATGTGATTGAAAAAATTGTCGATCTTGCTAAGCAAAAAAAAAATTTAGAAGTGGATAGTGATGACGTTCAAGAACTGTCGAATTCTCACAATCAATATTTTGACACCACTTTCCAGATCATTTGAGGAAGCAAGTGCCAAAAATTGTAACGCCATCTCAATATTAATGATTGGTGGATGTACCATCATAGTATTATGACCACGGAATCCTATTTAAAAACCGTAACGTTTTCACGCCTCGCAGCTGAAAGATCGACTTTCCTATGCAGATAACATTAAGCCGTTCATATCCCCACGTGCACCCTGAAAATAAATTTTTCAGGATCCTTTCATCTGACATCCCGCTGAAAACCGATTTCCAAGAGACAAACAAATTATGAACTCCACTATCGAGCTGAACCTCGAGTGAAATTCCAGGTGTAAGAAGGGACCACCTCACTCCAAGAGAGAGAAGAAAAAAATCGCTTGGAATACTCGAAAAGAGACGTTGTGTTTTGCCTTTTTTCATCACCAACAAAATATATTCTGAAGAATTAAAATACTCAAAAGTTTGAATAACTTGTATCTAAATGTAAATATTGTAATAAATACATAAGCATAATAAACCAAAAGTTTAATTTCTTAAGCTTCACGCTACTCATTAATTTTCTCAATAGGACACACGCGAAGCTTATTTATAATTTAAAATTCTTATATATCTTAAAAAATTTCTGATAATGACTATAGATTTGAAAATAAACAATAATAGTTTACCCTCTGAAATATTTAGTTATATATTTTGATAGAGCATCTTTATATGATACATTAAAAGTATATTACATTTTAAAAGTCGGTTGCTTTGACTCGGTTGATAATTACCATAAAACAATTTTCTTTCAATAGCTTATCCTTAATGACATTTTAACGATTTTGTATCAGCCACCCAAAAGATAAAACTTAAATCTATATTTCTTTACTGATAAGTTAGAATTATTAATTTGTTATATTATGGATAAAAAGTTTTTTTTTCTTACGTTGATGAATATATTTTATGTATGTACTCAGAGAAGTAATCTACCTATATATATAAATGGGATGTTCGTATATACGAAATCGCTTCACTTCAACACCGTTCAACCAATCACAATGGAAATTGGCATGTATATGTATTTTTTGTGGTGAATGCTTTTGTGCTATCCTCTTTGTAGCAGCTCCTCACTAGGTGGCGCTACAGCAAAGCAACTGCTGCACCGTTCAATCAATCGTCAAGCTGCAACGTGGTCGCCAAAAATGATGCCAACTTGGCTCTATCACCAACATTTCTCGCTACGTTTCTATTTACTCGCCATTATAATGTAAGGAACGGCGGTACTTGGTAATAATATAATTTTAACATAAAATAAATACAACAGAAACTAATATTAACGTATTAAACATCCAGATATAAATTATTTACTTTATTTTAAGCGTGCATTGCACAAAATTTGTAACAATGTGTTATTTTTGCTGAGCAGAGGTTAGCTTAGGAAGGTGGTTTCAAAAATCGATCCACAAGAGAGTTACGGGGTGTAATAGATAAAAAAAATGTCCTTTTTATCAGCTATATATATCTACAGAAAATGTAACAAATATGGTTCTTTTGTTCAGCTGAGATATGCAAAAAGCTTTTTTTTTTGTTTAATTTGCTATTCACGTACAATTAACTCATTAAAAACTTCTTTACCCTTCAATCTGTATTGTTTAATTTTTCAATTCATCCGTGCGAAGAAAGTTGTACCAGCTATAGTAGTTTAGTATAAAATAATTATGATTTGAGCAAAACTATATCATAGTTTAAAAACTTGTGTTCTTCGAAATTAAAATTTTTCCTTTATAAAAAAAAAACTCATCTTCTGCTCCAATAGCTACTTGCATTTTTAATTTTTATGCTATTAATTCGGGTGTGAGCAATTTTTTGGCTCGTGGACCACACATTGTGGAAGCGAAGGATACTAGAGGCCACACCTTTTTAAAATGATTACATTCAAGAGTTAATTTTGCTTCTCAGAAAAGTTATAAATTGAACCAAAAAATCAATAAATATAAGTTTAATAAATTAGTGGTCGTTTTATTCAGTTTACTTATAAACTGAAATAAAAGCACATTTATTTTTGGAATCAATTAAATGAGACATATCTATATAGTCACATTTTTCTACAACTTTTTTTTTAAATCAGGAGCGAGATTGCGTACTTGTTCGAGTTCTCATCACAGCTTTTATTCCTGTTGATTTTCATGCATAAAAAAAAACTTTGCTCACATATGCTGACCAAATAAATTATAGTTTAAAAAAATTAAAAAACACTCTTTTATAGTTAATCGCGAATTTAGTTGTAACTTAATCTTTTACTCGCCAAATCTGGAAATGGGATCTGAAATTAGTCGCCAGATGCGAGATGGGGTATGAAAATGGAAAATCGTTAATCCTGATGATTCTGATCAGGACAATGGAACAAAATTCATTAATTATTGTATTGTCATCGGTTCTGGACAA
The DNA here is from genome assembly GCA_019973975.1 of Trichonephila clavata. NCBI lineage: Eukaryota > Metazoa > Arthropoda > Arachnida > Araneae > Nephilidae > Trichonephila > Trichonephila clavata. The sequence goes on along the minus strand of BMAO01034434.1, from coordinate 20,071 downwards.
GTGAGCAAAGTTTCGAATTAATCTGGCCTTTTAAAGTGGGTAAAAATTGAGTTCAAAGATTCCGTAACAGTGAAGCTTATAAAAGGGTCTTGAAAAGGAAAACATTTTCTGACTATTTGGTTTTCCGACTGCCCTGACCAGCAACAAAACCTGGCCTAACCTGCGGGCCTCTATTTACTAAATCCTGAAGTAATTCATAAGTAGCTTATCTAAAAAGTAAATAGAACCATTAAAGTGCGAAAGATAGCATAGTATATAATTTTCTTAAACATCTCTCTTTTCGCTGAAGGCATATTTTTTAGTAAATTGAAAGAATTTATTATTAAAAAGTACATAATTCATATCTTTTCTTATTTCAGAATTTATACGATTGGTATGGACTTATCTAAACTAATTATGAATATCAAGATGCCGTTGTTTTCAAACAAAAACATAGTTTTGACTCATAAAAAACAGTTTAAGAGTTAAAAATAAATAGTTCCTACCTTGTTTTCTTATTCAGGGATGTTTGTGATCAGAATATTGCATTGTACTAACTAATTAAGAATTCTAAAACAAATATATATATATTTGTTTTGCTTAATATTTATCAATTTAGAAGAACGTTATCACTAAATAATCTATCAAATTGCAAATTAACAAAGAATTATGTCAGTATAATTAGATTTACATTATGAATACGTCCCTTTTTGATAATTAATGTACATTTTATATCCAATTAACACACATTTAAAATTAAATTAATTAGAAAGGGCATTTATAATAATAGATTATTATAAAAGTAGAATAATTGTGGAAAAATGGAGCATTCTTCAAGCGACTGACGAAGTTAATTACAATATATTATGCCAAAATTAATTAAAATTTATTATTTTTATGCAAAACAAGCAGTGATTAATTAAACTATGATATGCTTAACCGTCGCGTACTGAATAATATTTTATAAATGTTTTAATGGGCTTCCAACGATTATATATCCCGAATATATATTGACAATTATTTATCAAGAATATATCTCTGATACTTCAAAACTGTAAAAGAAAGATGTCATTATCGCACATATTATATTTATCAATAAGTTACCAAATAATTTATTTACTATAAGAAAATATTGTTAAGATGTTTTATGCTTATGGATTCAAGTGTGCTTGTGTGTCAGTACTAACCTCAAATATGTACAAATTGATGCGGTGTTTTAAATATACACGAATCATTCGGAATATAAGCAGATTCAAATATATTTTTTATTGGGAAGGTAGTTTAAACAATGCAAAATTATTTTTCGATGTATAAATTATAGGATTAAGGAGAATAAACAAATTAACATGGAACCTAATTTTTCAATGTCTGTAATGACACTCTCCCACTCTGTTGTTGATGCCACCTGATCGGCAGTCAGATCGAAGCCCATGAAATTCATCAAGGCAAAGGGTCAAGTGACGCCTGCTGTTCTCCATAGCTTTGAGCACCATACAGGTGGCAGTACAATTTGGCTCGTTTCCACCCCAATTTTGAGGGCGAACACCTTGCGGTGTGTAAGGCTTACCATCCCATTTCCCCTTCCACCAACCTCAGCAGAGGATTTGCAGCTCGACGGCTATTTAGAGTATCCCCATGCCTCGAAGGCACTATACATTTGCAAACACCATGCCTTCTCTAGGATTCGAACCCAAGCTCTAAGGCACAGCAATTTCAGCGTCGCTAACCACTATACCAGATGGCTGACTCTCCCACTCTTAAAGAAGAGTATCCAAGTGCTTCTACGAGGCATATATTTCATTCAAAAATTTATTTTTGTCATAAAGCAAAGTAAATTTTCTTTTGCTGTAAAATTTGTTTCAAATTCTCTTGAAAAAAAAATCATGTTCTATCAAACAGAATCATACAGAAATAATTTAAAAATAAACTTTTCTCGTTACCATAATACTTCCCAACAAAACTGAATGTGAAATATCTTCTATTCTCTTTTACACATACGTTCTTTTGATTTTATAACTGTCACTTCAGTCATACTCTTCAGTGTTTCGTCTTGGCGGAGAAAAATGAAATGAAAATAGAACGGAAAAATTTAAATTTTTATACGTGCCACTGAAACATCTCCATTCTGTTTTTGTATGTCCCATACCCCGATGTCAAATTGACCCATTGAAAAAAATATCTGTAGTTTATCGTAATATATAGAAGCCTGACTTTGGAGAACGCGAGTTTAGTTGGTTCCAGGAGAATATTCGAGCAAAGCCGTGCTCTGGTTTCCAGACAGCCTGTTAAGAGTATTCGGTTTGCAGAAATGTTCCACTATTTTGTTTCTGTTATCAAAAGCCTCTAGGGATTGAGCAGGATGCAGCGCATGTTTCTGTGTGGATTTTTTTCTTTAGTTTTCTCATTTTAATATTATTTCTAGGAAAAAGGAATTTCTTGGCGTTGTTGCAGAAAAGTGCGTGTTGAGGTGTTATTCGAGATCGCAGAAGAACGCCTTTAGCTTTATGGAAAGAGAAGAAAAAGGGTAGAAAAGTAGAATTCTGAGGAATGCAGAATCATTCTAAATTCGAAGAAGCAACGATTGAGTTTGTACGTGATCAGGTGAGTGAATTCGAAAATTCTCATTGTTGCCACGTTTCTTACTATATATTGTTCCCTTACTCTGAGTTTTTCCTTATTTTCCTTTGCAGCAACGTAATTATAATAGTCAATTTTACGTAGTGAATTTATTCATACAAAACAGTCATTAATTTTTATAATTTTGATCAAACTTAGTTTAAATTTAATTATGTAATGTGTTATTTCAACAAAGAAACTAACAGACTTCTATAGTTAAAATGAGTGTTTTAAAGATAACTTTCCTTTTGCGAAAGTTCGAGTTCTAAGTAGAATTATTCAGCTCTTTGATAGTGGCCAGGGTAGCCTATAGGTCAAGGTCACAAACTCGTGTCTGATGTGTCGCAAATTCGAGTCTAGTGCCTCTGAAAACCCGCAATGCGAAGGGTGACGTTTCACGTTAAAACTGTCAAGGCTCAAACTTCATCCCGTGTAGTGTGGCAGTTAGGAGAGGGGATGACAGCTCAGGTGTGGTCACTTGACCATGAGTTGAAATTACGTTGCCCGTCGCCAATAACCCTCGGGCAGATTTATAGAGTGATGTAAATGTAACTCACTCATTCAGTTATTTGACAATAATAATTCCAATATTTTTCAGATGAATATAAGGTTAAATATCCCGTCATTTTACACTCATGTCCATAAATTAAGGATAATGCAAATTAAGGCACAGAGTCAGAAGCCAAACAAATGTGACTTATTTGTAAAGCCTTTTTAGTAAACAAAAGGTAAATAGCAAAAAAGCTGCTATATGTTTGATATCATTAAAAAAAAATAGCAATTTTTGCTCGGCTTTACATTCTAAGACTTGATGCAAAATATTTTATACCTTCGAGTTTTAAGAAACAAATGCATAATATAAGACACTTACTTCAACTTTAATTACAGTACATTCTGATAAGAAAAATTAATTACCTCAATAAAAAGGATTTTATGTTAATTACTAGTTAGGTACACGGTTGTAGTTTGTAAAGTGTATTTAGCTGTTTTATTTTGAACTATGTATTTAGATTTTGTTTATTTCCTTGAGCAGACACAAGTAATCTTTGCTCAAATTTAGTTATCTTAGCACTTTTTCAATGAAATGGAACCACTATATGCACAACTACAGCGACTACAGTACAATGCTTATTTTCTTATATTAAAATTAGTATTCCATAATGTTTAAAAACACTTCTAAAAAATTATTTTCTAATTCATCCTCTTATAAAACTATAACGTCGCTCTAAACTCAAGCTCACCTACTACAAAATTCTGACTCCAGTTGGACTGCAAACAGACATCGAAGAACAAGTCCTGATCTATTGTTTTTGGAACAACTTCTATTCTTTAATACTCTCTATGACATAAGGATCCATTAAAAGCAATAATAAAATATATAAAATCTGGTCTATATTAGACGCATTTTTTTGCTGCGTATTCCCTCTTCCATCCATGCTCCTAGGCATCTGGTGTTGGGGAAGCAAAGGATGAGAACAGAGAAATAAACAAAAAGCGGCCTTCTTGAACGGATACGAATTGATGAAGCGAAAATTCCGAATCCTCCATCCATGTTTTCGCAGTTCGTTTTCTTCTTTGTTATTTCTCTGCTGTCCCGGTGATAGTTAATCGATAAGTTCATGATCCTCTCTCCAGAGGAATGACATATCCTCAGGAAGACCGGCAGTTAATAAACTCATAAGCAATATCAATTTTGACGTTCGAAACTCACTATCTCAATTGTTTGTTGATTTACAAGAATACTTAATGTTTTTTTATCTTAATAAAAGATTTTAATAAGAGAATGAATCATTCTATTTGATGAATATTTAATAACCCGTTAGAAGACATTATTAAATATAGGGTGTCCGGGCTTAAAGTATCCAAAAGTTATGGCGTATTATTACGGAACAACCCATCAGAATGCAATACACTGTTAATCCGTGGATTGGAAAACTTCCGAGATTTTTTAGTCGTATGTGCGCGCATTATTCAGCAATCGCAGACGATAAACTTGTTACACTGTCTTCTTTAGTAAAGATATGGACACCATAACAAAAGGTGCAGTGCGTGCTTTCGTTAACGGAATTTAAATCAGTCACGCGTGTACAGTGACGTGTTCGAATAAAATGGAATGTCGATCCTCCAACATCAAAATCTATCCACCAATGGGGAAGAACTTTAAAGGAGACGGGAACTTTGGTACCACAAAAAAAAACTGGCAAAAAAGTATCCTTAAGCTTTTGCGATAGAAGACACTGTTGATCCTGTGCGTGATTCTTTTTGTAGGAGTTCTAATAAGTCTATTATGCAAGCCAGTAACGACATTCCATTCTGTTCGAACACATCGCTGAACACGCGTGGCTGATTTAAATTCAGTTGACCAAAGTACGCACTGTACCTTTTGCTGTGGCGTCCATTTTTTTACTAATGAAGACAGTGTAACAAGTTTATCGTCAGCGGTCACTGAATAATTCACGCACGTACGACCAATCGGACTAGACCCAAAAAATCTCGGAAGGGTTTTGAATCCACAAATGAACAGTTTATTACATTCTGATGGGTAGTTCCACAATAATATGCCATAATTTTTGGATACTTTAAGTCTGGACATCCTGTATATTTGCCACCATCTTCATTAATTTTTAAATGTCGATGGAAAGCTGTTTTCCACCTATGATTTTTGCTGCTAGCACAAAAGATTATGAATTTTGAAGTCTTAAATGCAAAGGGTGAACTATACCATTCCTGAGCAGCAAGAAAACTGTTCCAGATATTGCATGGGTAACTAAAGCCGGAGACCGTCTGCCAACTTTACAAAAAACATAGATATTGCCGTTTGTGCTGTACTAAAGCTTTGGATAACAAGATAAATGATGACAAGATATATGTTGATCTCTGTTTTCTGAAATTTCGTGATAAGTAATATATATGAATTCTTAATTTTTTTATGAATGCTAAATATGCTTAATTTATCATTCCATGTGTGGGTTTTATTCCAGGGTGGGGCAAATAAAAAAGGCCCGGAGTTCCAGGCCACAAAGAAATACGGCAAAGGAAAGGAGATAGTTCTCTAACTTGCTTTAGAAGATGTTGAAAATGACCACCATTCATCTCGTGGCACCTTTGGGATTTCTTTGATCAGCAAGCTACGGAAGGCAGACCAAAACTGGACAGCTGGAATTTCTGCAATCGTCTCAGAAAAGTTCTGCTGCATATTGGACTGTGAAGCATTTCCTGGTTCTACATCCACATTTTCTGGTGTTCGGACACGTTTCGGGATGTTTTTTGCCTTATTCCAAAGAGATGCTGTGTGTCGCCATTTTGTGACTAATCGTTGCATGGCACTATAACACCTTTAAATTTATGAGCGAACAAACGAGAACACTCTTTCCACGAATTTGTTTTAACCCAATTTTCCACAACGAATACCCTCTGCTACACTGTAAGTACCACCTTCACCTCGGCACTGATATACTTTCACTGAGAGGCCCGCTCTAAGATCTGAACCGTTTTCGATCACTCGGAGTGGGCGTCACATTGTATCCACTCGTCCGGACCACTTTTATTTGTTAAAACCTGTATTTGCAAATTATATTTAAAAATGTCGTGCACTTCGGTATGAAAAGAAATATAAAATATGAGCTGTCCTAATTTGAGTAGTTCCCAGTGGGGCGAGGGAAAGATACCTCTCACTAAAAAAATAATCTTAAAATCAAACTAATTTAAGGTAATAATCTAATTGAATTTATTTTTATAAATCAATCTTAATCCCAAAAATATTTTAACATAACATTACTAGTAAAAAATGGCTCTTTTAAGAGTTAAAAGAAGAGAATGTTAATTTTCATTAGCAGCAAATTCATCATCATTTTTAATTGGTTATAAAAACTATTATTTAATTTATTTTTATTGTTAGATTGTGTATAGGTTTTATACATATACCGTTTAACATAAGATTTTGCTGATACAGAGCACTGCAAATTGACTCTGATAAAATCAGTAGACACGTCTCGACCCCCCAAGCTATCTTTAATAGCGAACCAATTACAGTCAACTCTCGGTAATTCAAACCTTCGATAATAAGAACCTCTCGCTAATTCGAAGCATAAGCTCAGCATCTAGAAAAACTCTTGATATTTCGAACAAAAATAATACGTTTTGGTACACTCAATAATTCGAAGTAAAATCTGCGACTGGCCAGATTACAACAAGCAAAAATATGAAGTTATCTTGTGTAGCTCTCGACAATTCGAACACTCACTATCGCTTAGAATACTGTATCAAACAGGTTGGAGGTTACATGTTTTGAGTTGTGGTGTCTCTGCGTGTCTCCTCTGCAACGTAGCCCCTTTGATGACCATCTTTCTGCCATTCTTTTGTGTTTCCCGGTTCCTTATGCAAAAAGGCACTTTTATTGCTTTCCTTTTTCAAGTGGACAATAGACCGGCCACACTTGTTGTCAGCCGTCCATATTTTCGTTTAACACGTGACCTAGCTACACATGTATTCAGAAAGGATACTCCGCTATTGTGAAGAAGAGATGCGTAAGATTGTGTATTTTGCATCGGAGTGACATGGCGATTTATGACTCATCTGTGTGACTTATGGTATGTGGCACCAAATAAGGCATGGGCTGGACTGGAACCTGCCTTGAAGAACCTATCGTGTTGGGGACAGTGTCTGAGGGAACCGATTTTTAAAGATAAGATCTTTGTCAAAAAACATTAATTATGTGCAGTATGCTTTTAATAATTGTTTTAATACACAAATGTATTCTTTTAATACAGGATAACTAATTTTAACTTCTGGATAATATTTATACTGTATATATAATACGTACTTTTTAAAAATACTTTAAAATAACTTTATACATCAGTACACAAGTACTGTTTTATTACATAGCTTCACATTTAAATGTGTCAGAAAAACATTTCTCTTCTTGCATTTCGGAAGTTTTTTCCTGCCCTCTTGATAATTCGAAGTTTTTCATTGGTCCCTCCAACGTCGAATTATCGAAAGTCGACTGTAAAATCCTTAGTATTATAGATTATTGTACCCGAATCACTCGAAAATATATAAGTAAAGCTTTCATATAACAAAAATTTAGCTATTTCCATAACGTTCTATGATCCCAAAACCCTTTTATAATTTTCGCTTTGAGAATAAAACTGCATTTATCCACCACATGGCATATTTTCTAAATCAAAATCAAAAGAAAAGTTACGTCAATATCTATTAAAATAGAGAATCGAGAAGGTTCATTACTGCAAATATATTTGATGTATCTTTCATAAAAGAACAAAAACTCATCACATTGCCGAAATTTACTTCTTCATTCTGTTCACCAAAATTCACTTAATTTACCCATCGTCGATACAGGGTAAAGCGGCTATTTCTCCACTCCGTCCACGTAATCGTTATGGCTATTCTTCGTTCCTCTCGTTATCTTGAGCCACCAGCTACTCCCAAGAGCTCAAAAGTAAATGCTCTCTCAAATAAAAGAGGATGGGCCAATGAAGCGTGGGGAATGGATCACACCACAAGACTGCCGAATCTCTCAACAGCACTTCTCTACAGCTGATTTAACATAGGACCCATAAACTTCTTTACATACATTATTCCTAATAAGTTTACAGTTTTTGCGAAGTCCCTTCTGTGCGAAAGCTCTTAAAATATTTTTTTTTCTACGAGCAAGATTTAAAAGTTAAGAAGTAAAGCATAATGCTTTATTTGCATTCGAATTAAAATGAAGTGGAAACTTGATGCTCTTGATTTGAATTCTCGTTCGTCTTACTAGATGTTCCAAAAATGAATGACGATTTTAAAAACCAATTAAAAAAGAACGGAAGTCGATAGAAATGAATGGTTTGCTGCATTCTGCTTTGGTGACCAGGGAATTTATTCTTATGAAGTTTTAAAATTAGTTACGAAGTTTATCAACAGGTAGTGCTTCTGGCTGGGGAAAAACTATGCAAAAATGTTTTAATCCGTTTTGTTAGACATGTCCAGCATTCTGGCGTGTTTCAGCCAGTAAACCTCGCTCGAAACACAAGCTCATGTGTCTAACGATACAAATATAAAACAGTTTGTATAGTTTTCTTAGTGAGAAGCGCCATCTGTTGGCCAACTTTGCAGCTAATTTTAAAACTTGGTGAAAATAAATTACCTGGTTACCAAAGCAATGTACAGCAAAACGTACATTTCCTTTGCTTTCTGTTGCTTTTTTTTAAAAATTGACTTTTCATATCATGTTTCTGAGACACGCAGTACATATAAATTTCAATGTTTGTATATTTGTTTGGGGCTTATAGAAATCGACCCTATTGATCGTATCGTTCCAAAATTTTGCAGATAGCTTAGGTGATGTTTCAAAAGAGTCATAACTATATTTTCGCCAAAAGAAATTTCAAATTTATTTTTAATAGCCTTTTTTCTAAAATCCCCTTTATTTGAGAAAGAATCTGCATGTGTATGTGTAATGTTGCCAAACACCGCGATATGCATCCAAAAGTGAACACTCGTTTTCTCTCACGTTTAGAAAATTACTGCATTCGGTGATACCTTAGAGCAACGTTTAAAAACGACGTTTTAGGAAATCGACTCCTAGAGCATGGTGGGGTTGTAGGGTTGTTATAGATAAAATTTCTCGTTTTTGAATTATCAGACATGTTGATTTTAAACTTGGCTAGCGTGCTTCTTTTTGCTGAGTAGAGACCCGCTATCAAAGGGATTTGCAGAAATCGACACCGGGAAAAGAGGCGTTATACGTGGTATGACACACACACACACAAAAGGAGACTGATCCAATTAATGATTGTTCTTACAGAATCAGTTTTATGTGACAGTATCACCTTGAAAGTAGTTCCCTTTAGCATTCATACACTTCTGCATTCGTTGTTGTCATTGCTGGTAACAGTTCTGGAATGAGGTTTTTGGAAGGCCCTTCAGGAGATTCTCCGTTTTTGACTGAACCTCTTCACCTCAGGTAAAAGGGTTTTCCTTTCGGCAAAATTTAACTGTAGGAAATAAAAAAGTTGCATAGGGCCAAATCGGGTGAATAAGGAAGAGGCCCTATTGCAGTAATGTTTTTTCTGGTCAGAAACTGTTTGACAGATAGGGCAATATATGAGCGAAAGCATTGTTTTGGTTCAACAGCCATCCATCACTCTCCAATTCTGGCCTCTTTTTTTCCCTAACTTCTTCACGAAGTTTTTTTAGTATTTCAATGTAGTAGTGTTGATTAACAGTCTGGCTATTGATATGAGAGGGAGCTCACTCATATCACGAATTTTGGCTATATTATGTTTATAATCGCTGACCTCGGGTGCCCAGTAGTTTCATTATCTTTCGCAATGATTCTTCCTCCAGAAAACCTCTCATACCATTTAAACACATGTGCATGAGACAAAGTTTCATCTCCATAAGCCTCGGTTATTATTTGAAATATTTTCGTGGCTAATTTATTAAGAAACTTGATGTTGCTTCGACATGTTTCAGGCAGAATGCAGTTGCACGTGTTAACTCAATATCGCAGTACAGTAGAACGTCGTTTATCCGAATCAATTGGGACCGGACACCATTCGGATTCGCGATTGTTCGGATAACCGATAACCGAATGCGATCCATGCAGTGTATGATACTGGACACTATACAAATGTTGAAAATCGTCACTTGCGGGAAACGTGCTTGAAGAAAAAGCAAAATAGGTGCAAAATGTCACAATTTTACCTTTATTGTGGAAAATAATCACTTATTTTTCGCTGTACCATTTTACACTTTCGTTTTTTTTAATGCAAGGTATCTGATTCTCTTTAGCAGCAGTAGTTGAGTAGGACAGCACTCTGATGGTTGTTCGTACCACTCCATAGCTGTCTCTAACACAGAAAACGCCTCAGCATTTGCTACTTCTGTTGTTGTTCTCGTTTTTATCCGTTTCATCGTCAACAGGGTCGGATTCTTCTTGAACGGAAGTCACAATCTCGTCATCAGTTGGCATTTGAAATCCACAGTCTTCTGCATCGCTTGCCATCCAGGTTTCTACATCAAGAAAACTCAACAAAAAAGCACGCATACACCCCCTCACTTGGAAAAAAACTGACCTAATACTCCGCGCAGATGTTTACCAAATCACACACAGCTGAAATCCCTCAAATGTCCCTCACCTTGGGTTTTTCCGTCACTTTTGGCCTCACAGGAAACTGTTGAGAACTGTACTGTTCGAAAACGTATCCGGACTTTGGTTCGGATATTTGACGCTCCGGATAATAAATGTTCGGATAAACGACGTTCTACTGTACTCCGAACTGGCGTGATCGATTAAGGTGAAACTGGGCACATGGATAGAAGAGGTGCATGGGATAACAAACAGTTGTTGCCAACTCTATTTTTTAAAGCTACACACTTAGTCTCGTTTTTGGTGTCGAACCTTGTAGGCTCAAACTCCCGTTTTTGAACATTTAGACGCGTACTGAATTAAAATTTGACAACCTTTGGTTGAGTTGAGATCCTTTAAGAATGGGCCTTGCAGAATTTGACTTTTAAGAGTACAATGACGTAAAATATAAATATACTTTCATATTAAATACTCAATTCTTGACCTTTTTAAATCAAGAAGTGTGAACTAAAATAATGTTTTTGTGTACAATCGAAAGCTTAATACTAAGACTTAAATATCAATAATTCAAACAAAATCAATACATAGTCAAACATTTTCATAAAATACCAATCGAAACAAGTGGGTAACAGTTAGTTCAAAATAAAAAAATACCATTAAAAGGACTCAATGTCCTCAGATTAATTAAGTTTTTTAATTAACGTCGTCTCGGAACTGTACAGAAGCTGTTGTACATGAACTACACAATATTGTGTGACCAATTTCATCAAGTGATCAGTGAGCAGGCCTTTAATGTTCCTAATTCCTACAAACAGATTCATGACGAGTTAGAGTCCCGGTTCATATTAACGTGTATGTACTTCCATTATTCCGCACGCAAGGTCTTTGTGAAAATCATTAATCAAAATGGTGATTTGATTCGCGTATTGCATGGCATATGCCTCAACAAACGTTTTAAGCCTTTCCTAAATTTCAATAGGATTTGAATTTATGTGATTAATAACGTAATAATTTAATATAGTAGAATATTTACTATAGAAATTATAATGTCGATGATATATGAGGCAGCACAATGCATCCCATAATTTTACACACCCCAAGATGCATTATCAGCTTTGCATTGTAAGTCGAAGGTGGTCTGTGACGAAACTGAATTCATTTTTTCCGTCTCGAGCTCACTAAACCACAAGTGGTCACGATTATGACTTCAAAGGAGCCAAACTTCTACACAAACAGGGTAAACTATTCATTAATATGAGGCGTGTTCAACAAATATCCATCCATTATTTATAAAAATATCTGTACTCTGGTACAAGCAAATAATCTTATAATCTCCTACAAATAATCATAAGTCCCCATCGAGGTAACCGCACAGTGCCGGTTTATCCATTGGGCACTTGGAGCGGGTGCCTAGGGGCCTAGGACCCGGAAAGAACTTAAAGGACCTGGATAAGTTGGACTTAACCAGATTTTCTTGTTATAAATTTCGATCTGCCGGTATCAAGGTGGCCTGTAGATCTTCTGCGCCCAGGGCCCGAACTGAGCCTAAACCAGTACTGCAGCCGCACAAACTAAAACTAAATTCAGAGGCACAACAACTCATTGGAGGGCAGCCCAATGCGCCATTCTCAGTTTTCGTGACCTTGGGTTCTGAGATGCATGAACAGATGTTCCATTCAGGTGGTCAGTCTGACGCGAGCCCTACATTTCTCGCAAAGATTCCTGCACCGTCACTTTAAAACATTATGTAACTTTGATATTTATAAATGCCACACTTTGAAGCATTTGAGGTACCTCGGAATTTCGATCTTGGGTCAAGTGATGAATATTACCCCTGAGAGTGCATCTCACACTTCCATATCATGCCAACACGAGCACTTTCAGCTGTAATACAGTTAACGTACATCGACCCCTGTACACAGTGAGGTCTTCAGTAGCACCTGGATTTAAACCGAGACTCAATAACGTGGATCCCGAAATGTTATGGATGTGTAACTACTCGCTTACTGTGGTCACACATCGCGCAGCTGGTCTCCAATGAATGCTATATGCCTTTCAAGAAATGAAATCTGGTTATTTACTAATAGATTTTTCTGGTTGTTTCCTGCTTTAGATGAATAGTAAAGCTGTAACAATCCTCTTGGGGAATAACTTTCTTTAAATATTATTTAATTGAAAACTTCCTCCAGACAAAGAAGACGTTTTCTATGTAAATTATGGCATGTATTCAGGTATTGGCTTTCGGGTTCGAATAGAAGAGAAAGAGAGGTTAGAAGCTAAGGGAAAGCATAAAGTTTAACGTAAGATAAAGTAAAGCTAGACGGAGAGCACTTCGCGTGAGTTATTTGATTAATACCAAGATTGACGATTTGGTCAATTAGTTGGGAAATTGGATTCGGTCGGTTTGGATTGGATTATTTTAGAAATTAACTTCAGATATAAGAAGGTGTATTGCCTGGACGTGCTAAGTGTAAGTGATCCGATTCATTATTTATTCTACAATTATCTCATCTGCTTCACGATTGCTCCCAATTAATCAATTGATACATTTTTAAATTTAGGTTGTTGAATTTGTGCCGTTGTTGAGAATAGTAAATGAATTGTGTTGTTTTGACTATGTGGCTAGTTTTCCTTCTAACTCTTGTACACTAATGGATGGGATAGTTCATCCATTACAAAGCTTTAAGCAAGTTTTGTTCAAAAATGAAAGCCTGGTGATTCATACCTATACATGCAGGGGCATAACGTACATCCCGCATCGCGGGAGCCCAGGATTCTAGGGGTTCCAAAGCCTAACTGACACCAAATACGTACCCTTTATAAGATTTGGCTTGGGGCTCATACCCTGACTTTGCAGGGTGGGGGGCCCTAATATCATTCGCTATGCCCCTGTATACATGCTAAGTTTCGATAGTATAAATAAAAAAAATACTACAAACCAAGAAAAAGCGCGAATCCTGAAATATATAGAAACCAATAAAACACACCTAAAACAAAAAAATTAACTCATGAATCCTTTTATATCAATCAATATATTTCCATATAAAAAATTCATGTCAGTCAGTCCGCGAATAATACATCTTGATATGGTTGACTAGGTGGTACGCGAGTCAAGCATGAAAGTTGTTCTAATTTTATCTCGAACCTAGGCAAGAAGTACAAGTCAGAGGCATTCCGAATTTACACATGTTAGATTTCACTGAAACAAAATTGTATTAATTTTAACTATTCAATCGAAAGATAAGTTTAACGAATTTTAAAGATATCTGACACTGTACGTCGTATTTTAATTGTACTTTTAAGCAAATATATAGATTTAATTATTTAAATTTATTTCACTAAGAGATAACTGTTAGTAAACATATCGATCTATGATTCATAAAAGAAGTTTACCATTTATAGCGTCTACTTAGAACATAAGGGGACAGGCCTTTTAAAGCATAGTGAGAGTTAAATGAAAACTCGCTGACGTGTTTGAAATGCGCGAAAAACACTTCATCATTATCAGAGATTTAAAGTTTCGCTAATCTTAATTAAGTATGTTTGTATTTCACTTCACTTGCCGTAAAAATGTTGAGCTTTACAGCTGAACAATGAGTGAATTTAAAACTTCTGGTGAAGGTCACCTAAGCGCTCAAGTAGTGATTATAGATGCTTACTAAGATATATGTAGAGAAGATCGTACACCTCGTCCGTAAGTATTTCACACTTAAGTGGCACAAAAAATTCATTAAAGGTCTCGAAAAAGTGGTAGACCAGTTTCATTCAAGGAAACTTTGTGTCAGTCAACTTGTTTCCCTGTTACTACAGACAAAAGAGAATTCTTTTCACACGCGGACACTAAGTTGACTGAAAAGGGAGTGTCGTATTCATTCGTACAATGATTCCATCCTCCATTTTCAATACACAAGTAGCCGTGTATGAAAGGAGTAGCTTTCACAATATCCTTTCAGTTGAGTCAACTAGTAGGGAGGAGAACGAGGTTTTCGAGTGCTTGTAGGAATGCCAGTTGACCTCGTGTGAAGGGATCCAGGCGATTTCTATTCAAAATCAGCTCTTGACTGCCTGCTCCTTTTGTTAGACGCGGAACAAGTTGACTCGTATGAAAGAATAGAAATGATGGAACAGCAGCTTTGAAAATCAACTAAAATGAAAAAAAACCAGATTGTTCGAGAAGCCATTTATTGAGAGTCCGAATAATACCTGTATCTGTAAACATTGACGAAAACAATGTGGGTAAAATTTGAGGAAGACCTCGATGTGAAAAAAAAAGTTTTTACTACATGCTTAAAAAGCAGAAAATGCTAAAGTGAAGCAGTTTTTATATGATTAGCAGATTTGCATGATTTTATATGAACAACGGATTCCTATACCTTGTAACACTTTTTCCTTCCCCCCCCCCAAATAAAATCTTTGCTAAAAATCGAATAATTGGAGGCTAATAAGAAGAAAATATAGCAGCAATTAAAACAACTATAAGGACTGCAACAAATGCTTTCGGCTAACGGAAAATAAGAATATATTGATTTGTGAATATAAAATGGGACGCCTTGAAGAAGACAACAATAGATTTGCAATAAATATCTTTACTTCGACCAAGTCCCGTTAATTTACAGATATACCTCATTGACGTAGACATTATATAAATTTTTTATCAAAAATCCTTTATATCAAATCCATTTTCAATGTAACCCAAACAATTTCTACATAAGTATAGAAATGTGTGTGCGTTTTAAATAATTCCTCAAATATCAGAGTAGTTTAGAGTAAGATAACAGAGGATAAATGTTTCAAGAAAAGCTATACAAAGATAACTCATTAAAAAGTAAAAAGTAACTCATAAAACCAAAGAAAAGAGTTTAATTTCGCTGAATATAGAAGTTGTTTCAAAATATATAGACAAATATTATCCCAAATATCGATGCACCTTTATTTTTGAGACCCAAAAGATTATCACCAAACAACCAAGTTTCAAAGAGAGACGAGACAAAATCATAAATTAAAATATTCCAGTAAAAACCCGGACTTTTAATCGAAATCACTACGGAATCTTCAAAACCCATCAAATCTCGGTTCACAGCCATCGCAACTCAAAAGCATATCCACCAATCACGAAAGGGATGTATGAGAAAAAGTCATCTCGACATTTTAACACCCCTAGTACCCTGAAGGGGTCTTTGCTTAAAGACAAACGAGGGAGCAAGTTAATGGTTGGCTCAATCCTCCCCATTCAAAATTACTTTTAACTTTTCCTTTTACTGCATCTCGGATTTTATGATCCTCAAGACTGATCTTGGTGGCAATGAAACCTTTTATACCTTCAATCTGTCTTTTGAAAAGCAAAGAAAGTAAAAATCGCCACCTCTTTTTTTTAGTATCATTAACTTCTAGCCATCTCCCAGGAGAGTTGGTGTTCTCTCTAAACGCCTGTTGGGACCTTTTAGGGGTCTTCCACCATTAAAACAAGCAGATCGATCTTTGACTTGACAGAAAGGGAAAAGCTTTTTATGTGAAACAAAACTGTGTGAAAATGTAGACAAAATTCTGTTTTTTAGTTATTCTTCTTTTGTATACTGTTAATCTACCGGAAAGGCTTTTAAAAAACAGACAAGGTCCGTTCGTAAGGCAAAGAGATGTTTTACCTGCAAGAAAAATCTGAGAGAAAATAAAATTTGTCGGTGGTTGTTCCCAGACATTTTAGCTACTTTGTTTTGAAAATCGTAACAATATTTAAAAAAGAATTTAACAGTCGGACACATACAAATTCAAGAGATAAGTAATTTTTAAAAAGAAAAAAAAAAGTGAAAATTTAATGATTATTGTCATTGGCAGCTAAAAGAACAAGAGATTATTGGTGACAGATCTGGTAATTTGAACCGTGGTCAAGGGATTAGGATGACCCTGAGCTGGCACCCTCTACTCCTAACAACCACATCGACGGAAGTACATTCAGCCTCTACACCGCGGGTTTCAGTGGTACCAGGTCTCGAAATAAAAAATTCTTTGAAATAAAATTGTAGCGAACTTGAGTTAGCCTTGTGTTGTTAGATATTGCTACGGGATTTCTTTCACATAAAGTTACAACAATATACAAGCCAAACATTTTAAAAGCAATATAACTATTTAAAACGAAACTAAACATTATAAATAATACAACAGCTCATTACTATGCATGTCGCTTGCAAAGAGAAAAATAGTTGAACGATTGATCAGAAAACACAAAACCCAATCGTACGCGAAAAAAAGTTATTTAAATCTCAAAAGTTGAAATTTAAATCTCAAGAGAAAAAGTTATTACCTCAAGAGAGAAGGGAGAGTTCTCAAAAATTGTTTCATTTAACGGATTTAAAACTAAAAATTCAGTAGATAACTACTCCGTAAATCAAAGTAACAATGACCCCAAACAGAATTAAGCCACCTTTAAACAACATAATTACTTCTCCAAACAAAGACGAATTATCAGAATTCTCTATCGACAGGACTTCATCTGATCTTACACTCCTCAAGAGAGCAAGCAGATCATGAGAGCTCTGATATCTCTTAACTATCGGAGTAGTACAGAAGTAACCAATCACCTTGCAGAAGAAAACAACAAAACGAGAACACATAAGGAGGATTTGGATTTTCGCCTCGTCAATCCCTATCCATTCAGGAAACCTACTATTTATTTATTTGTTCATCCTTATCATTTGACTTCCGCTGTACGAGCATCCAAAAACAGAGATGGAGAAGAATTGATGAAAGAAAAAATAAAAAATGGCGCCGTAGGTCAGGTTATATAATACTTTTTTGTTTTATAGAAGCCATTTTAGTTCTTTATACCAAGAAATGCGGGCTGAAAAAATTGTTCTATAAAAAATAGATTGGGAATATCCTCAAATCATAATTTAGAAGTGTTTAGAAGTTAATAATGAATAAAAGTAATTCAATAAGTAAACTATTAATGAGTTTGAAAATTTTACTTATTTGAAAAGAAGATTAACATGTCAAGAGTTATCGGATTTTTCTCAGCTAACAATCCCCTTGGGAAAAAATGGGTCTTTAAAATTAATTTATTGAAAGCTTTCCTTCGAAGAAGAAGATGTGAGTATGTAAATTAAGACTTGCATGATAAAGATTAAACTTTCCAGTTAGAAGAGAGAGAGAGGATCGACTTTGTTACGGCTAGAAGTAATTGATTAAACGTGGATAATTCATAGTTGATTATTGTAACATTAAAGTTGACGATTTTTCAATTAGGAATAATTAGATTAGATCGCTAAGAATTAGAAGGTATCGCCCAGGCGTAAGTGATCTGTTTATTAAATCATTCCCGTTTTCGTCTGCCTCGCTATTATTTTTCATATTTTGTATTTGGTGCATCTCTTAACTTTGATTAATAGAATTTGTCTGTTGTTCGTATTAGAGAAAAATTGAAGTTATATTGACTATGGCTTATCTTCCTTCCGACCCTCTACACTAAGAGGATGAGATAATCATCCCTCACAAACACAAACATGTATTAGTCAATAATATATGCTATAAATTAATATTATCTACTAATTTAAAATTATACTTTATTTACCTAAATAATTCACAACGTTCTGTAACGGGTCAATCCGCGAGCCTCTTACTAATCATCTAGGGAAACTATTTCTTTAAATGTTGTTTATTGAAAACTTTCCATTGAAAAAGAAGACACGGTTTATGTAAATGAAAGATGAATTTAAGCATTAATCTTTTAGGTACGTGGAGTTAGGGGTTAGAAATTAGTGATTAGCGGAAAGTAGTCGAGAGTTAATCGATGATTAATTGTTGAATATTTAAAAATTGTTATTTGATGATTAGTGAATAAGTTGGATTATACAATTAACGACCAGAGGGAATAGCTGAGAACGGAATTACGCGTAATTTAGACAGTAGATAACCAAAATTTTCCAAGAGTAAGTTAATTGAATTGTAATTAAATATTAAGTTCCCTTCTTCATGCTTTTGCTCTTATACTTAATAAAGTGTGAATTTCCTACATGGTATGTTAAAAAATAAGTGAAGGTATAATCAATAAATTGTTCTGATTATGGCTGATATTTATTCTAAACCTCATCCACCGATAAACATAACAGAACGCGCGTTTATCACAACTCTAAGATAATATTAACTTTGGTGTAAAGTAATAATTCTAATTTTATTAATCTTAAAAGCAAAAGGCACTCTATAATTTAATGTTGCATATTAATCATCATAAGCTTTTTCATAAGACAGTACATGTCAATCATCAAAAATACTCCATAAAATAATTGAAGGTCGTTAAATATTTTATGCTATGAAAAAAATCGAAGTTAAATATGTCTTTTATTAATAGAAAAAAAATACTTTTTGTGTTAAGATAAGCAAAGATATTAGTTCACAAAAGGATCGTTATACATTGATTTGTTTACAACACAAAAAAAATAATTAAAAAATGAGATTCTATCTTTTATGGCAGTTTAAAATATGACAAATGTTTAATATCAACTTTCCAAGCCTTAAAATTGCGAAAATGGATAACCAAATAAACAATAGATATAAGTAAACAAAATAAAACCGCAAAAAAATAATAATCACACTGAATTGTTATTTAGATAGAAGTAAAGATAATAGTAAGCCAATTTCTGAAGTAATATTTTTTAAACTATATAGGATCTGAAACTAATTAAGATCGTTCACTTTCCAAAGTTTAGTAAAACTTCGTAATTATTAAAGGGAAACAGAGAGAAAAGATTCTCAAAAAAAGTTTTTACACGCAAATTTTAAATTAAAAATATTTATCTTCATAATAATGTGGATTACAAAATTATTTTAATCAAAATTCTTCTTTTATTATTAAAATTACACTGGTAACAAAAAAAAGGGGGGGGTGTTCACCTCTCTGTAAAAAATATCCTTTCATCTATATAACTTTGAGTATATGAAAGTCTTTCAGGTAACAATGTCTTCGTTTCTCCAAGTATATATTTTAAGATGATTACATAAGTATTCTTACTAAATGCGGTAAAAAAAGGAAGATAAATTAAAGCATATAAGAAATAGTAATAATTTTTATCAATAGGCGAATTAAGGGAGAAAGAGAATTCGAATTGTAACTTGATCTATTATAAACTATTTGTTCAAATTATTTTTCTCATTCTTCTTCTTTTTAATTTTTTCAAACCACCTGAAAGGATACTGCGATTTCAGGTATAAGAGAGTATCGTAAAGTGTTAATTATTGCTAAGAGTAATCGAAAAAAGTTTAATTTTATTTCTGATTCTTAAAACTTTTCTACATAGTTATCATTCATAGTTCTGCATTTCTCTCAATGTTATATGATCTTTTAAGAGCTCCCATCGTAGAACTTAACAGATTGCGTACTAAACCAATGTT